>CM028700.1:59881591-59886591 GCA_016771965.1 Brassica carinata | reverse complement strand
CATCGATAAACTTTGACCATCATGGACCATCAGTCTATGAAAAATTCTCAAGCAATCAGTACACTCAGACAAAATCACGATATGTGTACTGATGGACTGTCAGCGTGGGTCAGTTGTCCACTGACAGTCCGCGGGAAGAGACGATGCTGATATGTGTACTGGCGGACAGTCCCGTGGTAAATCACCCAAACAGTCCGTTGACTGTCCATCAGTACACAGTTGTCTACTGGCGGACGGTCCCGTGGCGAAAATCACCCGAACAGTCCACGGGAAGGGCCAACGTGCCGATATGTGTACTGATGTACTGTCCTCGTGGGCGAAAAGCACCCGGACAGTCCACGGGAAGGGTCAACGTGCTGATATACTTACTGACGGACAGTCCTCGTGGGCGAAAATCACCCACGGACAGTCCTCGTAGGCAAAAATCACCCACGGATAGTCCACGGGAAGGGCCAACGTGCTGATATGTGTACTGATGTACTGTCCTCGTGGGCGAAAATCACCCGGACAGTCCACGGGAAGGGCCAACGTGCTGATATGCGTACTGACGGACAGTCCTCGTGGGCGAATAGCACCCGGACAGTCCACGGGAAGGGTCAACGTGCTGATATGCGTACAGACGGACAGTCCTCGTGGGCGAAAATCACCCACGGACAGTCCTCGTAGGCAAAAATCACCCACGGACAGTCCTCGTGGGCGAAAATCACCCACGGATAGTCCACGGGAAGGGCCAACGTGCTGATATGTGTACTGATGTCCTCTCCTCGTGGGCAAAAATCACCCGGACAGTCCACGGGAAGGGCCAACGTGCTGATATGCGTACTGACGGACAGTCGTCGTGGGCGAAAATCACCCACGGACAGTCCTCGTGGGCGAAAATCACCCACGGACAGTCCTCGTGGGCGAAAATCACCCACGGATAGTCCACGGGAAGGGCCAACGTGCTGATATGCGTACTGGCGGACGGTCCCGTGGCGAAAATCACCCAGACAGTCCGCGGGAAGGGTCAGCGTGCTGATATCGCGTTTGGCGGACGGTCCTCGTGGGCGAAAATCACCGGACAGTCCCGTGGCGAAAATCACCACGGATAGTCCGCGGGAAGAACCAGCGTGCTGATATGTGTACTGATGTACTGTCCTCGTGAAAATCACCGGACAGTCCACGGTAAGGCCAGCGTGCTGATATCGCGTCTTGGCGGACGGTCCCGTGGTAAAATCACCACGGATAGTCCGCGGGAAGGGCAGCGTGCTGATATGCGTACTGATGTCCTCTCCTGGTGGGCAAAATCCTTTCGGACAGTCCACGGGAAGGGCCAACGTGCTGATATGCGTACTGACGGACAGTCCTCGTGGGCGAAAATCACGCGGACAGTCCTGCGTGGTACCACGGATAGTCGCGGGAAGAACCAGCGTGCTGATATGCGTACTGGCGGACGGTCACCGTGGCGAAAATCACCGGACAGTCCGCGGGAAGGGTCCAGCGTGCTGATATGCGTCTGGCGGACGGTCCTCGTGCGTCACCCGCGGACAGTCCTGCGTGAAAATCACCACGGACAGTCCTGGTGGCGAAAATCACCGGATAGTCCAGGAAGGGCCAGCGTGCTGATATGTGTACTGATGTACTGTCACCGTGGCGAAAATCACGGACAGTCCAGGGAAAGCCAGCGTGCTGATATCGTCTTGCGGACGGTCATCGTGGGCCAAAATCATCCGGATAGTCCGGGAAGGGCCAGCGTGCTGATATGTGTACTGGCGGACGGTCTTCGTGGCGAAAATCACCCGCGGACAGTCACCGTGGCGAAAATAACCCGTCGTGGAAAATCACCCGCGTCGTGGCGACCCGTCGTGAAAATCACCGCGTCGTGGCAAAAATCACCGAAGCCAAAAATTCAAAATTAATATTTTTGAAGAAAGTTTTCTGAAAGGAAACATCAAAATATGTCAACAATGAGTTTAGGATGTCAAGTGTTGATCAAAAGTTGCTATAGACATCCGTGAAGACAACAAAACTCGAACCTTGGCATGCAAAGACATGGTTAGAAGCAAAGAAAATTATGAAAATTTACCAGAAAATAGCTTTAACCATCCTTATGAAGCATGCAAAAATCGAATTCAAATTCGAAGTATTTTTTTTACATTAAAATACTCGAACACAACCAATGTCTCGGTGACATACTGAAAAAGTGTTTTGTCTATATAAGAGGTAGGCACTCCTGCATTGCCTACCATGAGATGGAAGTCGAATGGGTGTGGGTAATGTCGGCGTGCTTGGTGCAGCGATGATGCTTGGGTTGAGGTCCGATGGCGGGACTGTCTCCGGCGACTTTTCGGCGACTTTTCCGGCAACTTTTCGGTGGACCATTTTGCCCCTAAAATCAAATTTTGGCGCTGTGTGGTCTTGCCCTGGTTTCATCCGTCTTCCAGCTGCTCTTTTGATTACATCTCGAGAGTGGTTGGAAAGATTGATGTTAGCGGGGCAATTGAGCGTCTCGTATGAGTGGTGATTGGATAGCTAGTGTTTGTAGGCTCGTGCTCGCGCGCAACTACAGACCAACTATCCTTCTCAGTTTCTTCACTAGCATAGTTATGCTTGTTGAACTGATCAGGGGCCTGTGTTGCATACCTATCTAGAAGGAATTGTTAAGCTTTGCTTAAAATGTTGTTCGCGGCATCTCCTTCATTGGGAAGTCGTGAACACATAAGCCGACACTTGTGATCCTTGCGTCTTTGCATAATTTATGCATTGTTAAGCCAAGGTGAAGAAGCTGTTGCTGGGATCTCGGTTCGCGGAAAGATTATGGCGGTGACTTCGAAGAAATTCTGTCTGTTTACGTTTGTCTCGGACAAAGATGGCGGCCAAGTCTTCGTCTGTTCCCTCTTTCCATGTGTTTGCGGGGAACATGACCAGGGCTTGCCGTGATTTATGAATGCTACCTGGTTGATCCTGCCAGTAGTCATATGCTTGTCTCAAAGATTAAGCCATGCATGTGTAAGTATGAGCGAATTCAGGCTGTGAAGCTGCGAATGGCTCATTAAATCAGTTATAGTTTGTTTGATGGTAACTACTACTGGGATAACCGTAGTAATTCTAGAGCTATCGTGCAACAAACCCGACTTCTGGAAGGGATGCATTTATTAGATAAAAGGTCGGCGGATCTGCCGTTGCTCTGATGATTCATGATAACTTCGGCGGATCGCATGGCCTTAGTGCTGGACGCATCATTCAAATTTCTGCCTATCAACTTTCGATGGTAGGATAGTGGCCTACCATGGGTGGCAATTGTGAGAATTAGGGTTCGATTCGGAGAGGAGCCTGGCGGCTACCACATCAAGGAAGGCAGCAGGCGCATGATTACCCAATCGACACGGGGAGGTAGTGACAATAAATAACAATACGGGCTCTTGAGTCTGGTAATTGGAATAATTACAATCTAAATCCCTTAGCGAGGATCCATTGGAGGCAAGTCTGGTGCCAGCAGCGCGGTAATTCCAGCTCAATAGCGTATATTTAAGTTGTTGCAGTTAAAAGCTTCGTAGTTGAACCTTGGGATGGGTCGCCGGTCCGCCGGTGAGCACGGTCGGCTTGTCTCTTCTGTCGGCGATGCACCTGGCCTTAACTGGCGGGTTGGTGCCTCGGCGCTGTTACTTTGAAGAAATTAGAGTGCTCAAAGCAAGCCTACGCTCTGTATACATTAGCATGGGATAACATCATAGGATTTCGATCTATTGTGTTGTACCGGGATCGGGTAATGATTAACGAGGGACGGTCGGGGGCATTAAGTATTTCATAGTCAGAGGTGAAATTCTTGGATTTATGAAAGGCGAACAACTGCGAAAGCATTTGCCAAGGATGTTTTCATTAATCAGAAGCGAAGTTGGGGGCTCGAAGGCGATCAGATACCGTCCTAGTCTCAACCATAAGCGATGCCGACCAGGGATCAGCGGATGTTGCTTTTAGGACTCGCTGGCACGAAATCAAAGTTTTGGGTTCGAGGAGTATGGTCGCAAGGCTGAAACTTAAAGGAATTGGAAGGGCACCACCAGGAGTGGAGCCTGCGGCAATTTGACGGAAACTTACCGGGTCAGACATAGTAAGGATTGACAGACTGAGCTCTTTCTTGATTCTATGGGTGGTGGTGCATGGCCGTTCTTAGTTGGTGGAAGCGATTTGTCGGTTAATTCCGTTAGCGAGCGAGACCTCAGCCTGCTAACTAGCTACGTGGAGGCATCCCTTCACGGCCGGCTTCTTAGAGGACTATGGCGTTTAGGCCAAGGAAGTTGAGGCAATAACAGGTCTGTGATGCCCTTAGATGTTCTGGCGCCGCCAGCGATGTATTCAGCGAGTTCACACCTTGGCGACAGGCCGGGTAATCTTTGAAATTTCATCGTGATGGGGATAGATCATTGCAATTGTTGGTCTTCAGCGAGGAATTCCTAGTAATAGCGAGTCATCAGCTCGTTGACTCGTCCTGCCCTTTGTACACACCGCCCGTCGCTCCTACCGATTGAATGATCGGTGAAGTGTTGGATGCGGCGGCGTGGAGTGGTTAGCCGTCTCGGCGTCGCGAGAAGTCCACTAAACCTTATCATTTAGAGGAAGGAGAAGTCGTAACAAGGTTTCGTGGTGAACCTGCGGAAGGATCATTATCGTAACACGGAAGCGAGCGACACGAGAGCGTTGAAACATCACTCGGTGGGCTGGTTTCTTAGCTGATTTCTTGCCTACCAATTCCGTGGTTATCGTTTGTCCCCGGCTCAGTTTCGGTTGGATTATCGCGCAGCTTCGGATATCACCAAACCCGACGCGAAAAGTGTCAAGGAACATTCAACTAAGCGGCCTGCTTTCGCCAACCGGAGGCGGTGTTTGTTGGGCAGATGCTGCAATAAAAGTCTAAAGCGACTCGACGCGGATATCTCGGCTCGCGCTCGATGAAGAAGCGTGGCGAAATCGCGATGCTTGGTGAATTGCAGAATCCGTGAACCATCGAGTCTTTGAGCATG
>CM028700.1:59871591-59876591 GCA_016771965.1 Brassica carinata | reverse complement strand
AGTCCACGGGAAGGCCAGCGTGCTGATATCGTACTGGCGGACAGTCCTGCGTGGCGAAAATCACCGGACAGTCCGCGGGAAGGGCCAGCGTGCTGATATGCGTCGCGGCGGACAGTCCCGTGGCGAAAATCACCACGGACAGTCCCGTGGCGAAAATCACCACGGACAGTCACCGTGGCGAAAATCACCACGGATAGTCCACGGGAAGGGCCAACGTGCTGATATGCGTACTGACGGACAGTCCTCGTGGGCGAAAATCACCCACGGACAGTCCTCGTGGGCGAAAATCACCCACGGATAGTCCACGGGAAGGACCAGCGTGCTGATATGCGTACTGGCGGACAGTCACCGTGGCGAAAATCACCGGACAGTCCGCGGGAAGAGGCCAGCGTGCTGATATGCGTACTGGCGGACAGTCCTGCGTGGCGAAAATCACCGGACAGTCCGCGGGAAGGGCCAGCGTGCTGATATGCGTACTGGCGGACGGTCCTCGTGGCGAAAATCACCCACGGACAGTCCCGTGGCGAAAATCACCACGGATAGTCCGCGGGAAGAGCCAGCGTGCTGATATGCGTACTGGCGGACAGTCCTCGTGGCGAAAATCACGGACAGTCCGCGGGAAGGGCCAGCGTGCTGATATGCGTACTGGCGGACAGTCCTGCGTGGCGAAAATCACGGACGGTCCCGTGGCGAAAATCACCCACGGACAGTCCTCGTGGGCGAAAATCACCCACGGATAGTCCACGGGAAGGGCCAACGTGCTGATATGTGTACTGATGTACTGTCCTCGTGGGCGAAAATCACCGGACAGTCCGCGGGAAGGGCCAGCGTGCTGATATGTACTGGCGGACAGTCATCGTGGGCCAAAATCATCCGGATAGTCCGCGGGAAGGGTCAGCGTGCTGATATGCGTACTGACGGACAGTCCTCGTGGGCGAAAATCACCCACGGACAGTCCTCGTGGGCGAAAATCACCCACGGATAGTCCACGGGAAGGGCCAACGTGCTGATATGCGTACTGACGGACAGTCCTCGTGGGCGAAAATCACCGGACAGTCCACGGGAAGGGTCAACGTGCTGATATGCGTACTGACGGACAGTCCTCGTGGGCGAAAATCACCCGCGGACAGTCCTCGTGGGCGAAAATCACCCACGGATAGTCCACGGGAAGGGCCAACGTGCTGATATGTGTACTGATGTACTGTCCTCGTGGCGAAAATCACGGACAGTCCGCGGGAAGGGCCAGCGTGCTGATATCGTGCTGGCGGACAGTCAGCGTGGGCCAAAATCATCCGGATAGTCCGCGGGAAGAGCCAGCGTGCTGATATGTGTACTGGCGGACAGTCCTCGTGGCGAAAATCACCCACGGACAGTCCCGTGGCGAAAATCACCCGTCGTGGCGAAAATCACCCGTCGTGGCGAAAATCACCGGACAGCCAAAATCACCGAGAAGCCAAAATTCAAAATTAATATTTTTGAAGAAAGTTTTCTGAAAGGAAACATCAAAATATGTCAACAATGAGTTTAGGATGTCAAGTGTTGATCAAAGTTGCTATAGACATCCGTGAAGACAACAAAACTCGAACCTTGTAGCATGCAAAAGACATGGTTAGAAGCAAAGAAAATTATGAAAATTTACCAGAAAATAGCTTTAACCATCCTTATGAAATGCACAAAAATCGATTCAAATTCGAAGTATTTTTTTTACATTAAAAATACTCGGAACCAACCAATGTCACGGTGACATACTGAAAAAAGTGTTTTGTCTATATAAGGGGTAGGCACTCCTCTGCCTACCAGGAGATCCCGAATGGGTGTGGGTAATGTCCGCGTGCTTGGTGCAGCACGATGATGCTTGGGTTGAGGTCCGATGGCCGGGACTGTCTCCGGCGACTTTTCCGGCGACTTTTCCGGCAACTTTTCCGGTGGACCATTTTGCCCCTAAAATCAAATTTTCGCGCTTGTGTGGTCTTGCCCTGGTTTCATCCGTCTTCCAGCTGCTCTTTTGATTACATCTCGAGAGTGGTTGGAAAGATTGATGTTAGCGGGGCAATTGAACGTGCGGCGTATGAGTGGTGATTGGATAGCTAGTGTTTGTAGGCTCTGTGCTCGCGCACCCAACTACAGACCAACTATCCTTCTCAGTTTCTTCACTAGCATAGTTATGCTTGTTGAACTGATCAGGGGCCTGTGTTGCGTACCTATCTAGAAGGAATTGTTAAGCTTTGCTTAAAATGTTGTTTGCGGCATCTCCTTCATTGGGGAAGTCGTGAACACATAAGCCGGCACTTGTGATCCTTGCGTCTTTGCATAATTTATGCATTGTTCGCCAAGGTGAAGAAGCTGTTTGCTGGGATCTCGGTTCTTGCGGAAAGATTATGGCGGTGACTTCGAAGAAATTCTGTCTGCTAAGCACGTTTGTCTCCGGACAAAAGATGACGGCCAAGTCTTCGTCTGTTCCCTCTTTCCATGTGTTTGCGGGAACATGACCAGGGCTTGCCGTGATTTATGAATGCTACCTGGTTGATCCTGCCAGTAGTCATATGCTTGTCTCAAAGATTAAGCCATGCATGTGTAAGTATGAACGAATTCAGACTGTGAAACTGCGAATGGCTCATTAAATCAGTTATAGTTTGTTTGATGGTAACTACTACTCGGATAACCGTAGTAATTCTAGAGCTATCGTGCAACAAACCCGACTTCTGGAAGGGATGCATTTATTAGATAAAAGGTCGTGGGCTCTGCCCGTTGCTCTGATGATTCATGATAACTTCGGCGGATCGCATGGCCTTAGTGCTGGCGGCGCATCATTCAAATTTCTGCCCTATCAACTTTCGATGGTAGGATAGTGGCCTACCATGGTGGTAACGGGTGGCGGAGAATTAGGGTTCGATTCGGAGGAGCCTGAGAAGCGGCTACCACATCAAGGAAGGCAGCAGGCGCGCAAATTACCCAATCGACGGGGGAGGTAGTGACAATAAATAACAATACCGGGCTCTTGAGTCTGGTAGTGGAATAGGTACAATCTAAATCCCTTAGAGGATCCATTGGAGGGCAAGTCTGGTGCCAGCAGCAGCGGTAATTCCAGCTCCAATAAGCGTATATTTAAGTTGTTGCAGTTAAAAGCTGCGTAGTTGAACCTTGGGATGGGTCGCCGGTCCGCCTTGAGCACCGGTCGGCCTGTCTCTCTTGTCGTGATCGCACCTGGCCTTAACTGGCGGGTGGTACCTCGGCGCTGTTACTTTGAAGAAATTAGAGTGCTCAAAGCAAGCCTACGCTCTGTATACATTAGCATGGGATAACATCATAGGATTTCGATCCTATTGTGTTGTATGAGGATCGGAGTAATGATTAGCAGGGACAGGGGGCATTAGGTATTTCATAGTCAGAGGTGAAATTCTTGGATTTATGAAAGGCGAACAACTGCGCATTACCAAGGATGTTTTCATTAATCAGAAGCGAAGTTGGGGGCTCGAGAGCCGATCAGATGCCGTCCTAGTCTCAACCATAGCGATGCGACCAGGGATCAGCGGATGTTGCTTTTAGGACTCCGCTGGCCTATAGAAATCAAAGTTTTGGGTTCGGGGGATGGTGCAAGGCTGAAACTTAAAGGAATTGTGGAAGGGCACCACCAGGAGTGGAGCCTGCGGGTGACTCAACACGAAACTTACCGGTCAGACATAGTAAGGATTGACAGACTGAGAGCTCTTTCTTGATTCTATGGGTGGTGGTGCATGGCGTTCTTAGTTGGTGGAAGCGATTTGTCTGGTTAATTCCGTTAGCGAGCGAGACCTCAGCCTGCTAACTAGCTTCGTGGAGGCATCCCTTCGGCGGCTTCTTAGAGGACTATGGCGTTTAGGCCAAGGAAGTTGAGGCAATAACAGGTCTGTGATGCCCTTAGATGTTCTGGGCGCTAGCTTCTACTGATGTATTCAGCGAGTTCACACCTTGGCGACAGGCCGGGTAATCTTTGAAATTTCATCGTGATGGGGATAGATCATTGCAATTGTTGGTCTTCAGCGAGGAATTCCTAGTAGCGAGTCATCAGCTCGGCGTTGACTCGTCCTGCCCTTTGTACACACCCGTCGCTCCTACCGATTGAATGATCGGTGAAGTGTTGGGATCGCGGCGTGGGTGGTTCGCCGTCTGCGGCGTCGCGAAAGTCCACTAAACCTTATCATTTAGAGGAAGGAGAGTCGTAACAAGGTTTCCGTAGGTGAACCTGCGGAAGGATCATTAAGTAACCTGGAAACAGAGCGACCGAAGCGTTGAAACATCACTCTCGGTGGGCTGGTTTCTTAGCTGATTTCTTGCCTACCAATTCCGTGGTTATGCGTTTGTCCCCCGGCTCAGTTTCGGTTGGATTATACGCATAGCTTCCGGATATCACCAAACCCCGGCACGAAAAGTGTCAAGGAACATTCAACTAAACAGCCTGCTTTGCCAACCCGGAGGCGGTGTTTGTTGGAAGCAGTGCTGCAATGTAAAGTCTAAAAGCGACTCGGCAGCGGATATCTCGGCTCGCCATCGATGAAGAGCGTGGCGAAATCGATACTTGGTGTGAATGCAGAATCCGTGAACCATCGAGTCTTTGAGCGCAAGTTGCGCCCCAAGCCTTCTGGCGAGAGCGCGTCTGCCTGGGTGTCACAAATCGTCGTCCTCCCATCCTCGAGGATATCGGACGGAAGCTGGTCTCCGTGTGTTACGCCGCGGTTGGCCAAAATCGAGCTAAGGATGCCAGGGCGTCTTGACATGCGGTGGTGAATTCAATTCTCGTCAAATCGTCGATCGTTTGGTCAGCTCTTGATGACCAAAGTCCTCGCGACCCCAGGTCAGGCGGGATCACCGCTGAGTTTAAGCATATCAATAAGCGGAGGAAAAACTAACAAGGATTCCCTTAGTGGCGAACAGGAGGAAGAGCCAGCAATCGGGCGTCTTGGCGTTAATGTAATCTGGAAGCGTCCTCAGCGGCGGACGGGCCCAAGTTCCCTGGAAAGGGC
>CM028700.1:59844091-59849091 GCA_016771965.1 Brassica carinata | reverse complement strand
GCTTCCTGGGAATCTTATTAATGGTCTGGAAGGTGCTGATCTCGTCCTTGCCTTGATAGAAAAGAGCTGTTGGAGTTTGAATGCAAGAGACTCCAAATAAGGCAGTTTGGTGATAATGGGGATCTTCTTATTCCTATGTGGGCTGGTGCATGGGATGAAGTTGTAGAACTCTTTTGGCTCGTGTATAATGTCTCCTGGATGTCTTGGTTTTGTCTGGACGTCCTCTGGTCCTCCTGGTTGGATTGGAATTGCTTGGAAAGGATCAAACCGAAAGATTGTCCAATCTTTCCATAAATGGCTCCGGTTGGGTTTAAGTGATTCTCCATTGAACCAACTGATCTCCTGGGTTCTGGTGCAGCAAAGGACTTCTGGAATACCTCCTGATTGGTTAAGATGATCTCCTGGTTCCCATAAATAGCTCTGGGTCGAACCAAGTTGAATTGGTTGGAGACTTTCCATAGATGACGTCGGTTTGGCCGGTTCTGGGAAATTGATCATATCTCCTAATTTCCGTGGCCATTTCTCCTGATCTTGGGCTTTCTGGAAAGCTGATAAACTCCTCTTGACTCCTATGATGGGCTTTGCTTCAGGCCGCTCCTTAATTGAGCTTGAATCTTCTTCTAAAGTCGGGTACTCGCAGATGGATGGGTTGAGAAACCTCTGAATTGTAAAATTCATAACTTCTTGCTCCGTGAATATATTGGCCCAATTCCAATTGGCCTGGACTTCTTCTTGAGTGTAGAATCCATCAAAATTAGACTCGTGATTTAAACCCTCCTGGTTTGTAAGATATGGCATTTTTAGTGCACGTATGTCCTGGCTGGTGCCTTGACTGGTTGAGTAGGGCTTTCGGTTGACCTCTGGTTCAGTTGCTGATCTGATGGCCGCATCATACCCTCCCCCTTGACAAAGTTTCGACCTCGAAACTGGATAACCTGCACCAAGATAGAGCAAGTCAGCTTTCATACTCTTTTGAGATTCTAAGGTCTTACCTTGATATTGTTTCGGTTTGGGGATGGATTGTGCATCAGGTGGTTCGTCTTTGGACAGATATGAAAGGATCTCGCCTCTCCTATGGTTTTGGACATTGCATCTCTTCTGGAGTGGATGGTCCTTCAAATTTTTGGTGGCCTCGTTTCTGGTCTCCCTTAGAGTTGATTCTCCTAGCAACAAAAGATTATCCGGTGGGATTTCTTTGAAGCTTTCTTCCTTGCAACCTGAAAAATTTTCAACATTCTGGACAAAAAGCAAGTGCATTATATCTGTCATTGAAATATTAAGAACATGCTTATCTAAAAGGAATCTTACCATAGGTTTTGGAACTTGAACAATGGATTGTTCAGATTTCGGTTTCCACTTAGAAGTGGGTTCATGGCTGAGCTTAGGGTCTGGTTCTTTCTTTGGAACTACAATAAGCTTATAGCTTTCATTTGTTCTACCTGTACCAAGAACACACACGTCAGTACTAGTATCCAAAGGTGGTGTTTGAAACTTACCTTGGTGGGATACTTTTATGACCGGTTTTGCTTCTTTAAGCAACATGGACTGCATTGTGTCTTGAACCATCTTCTGGTCCATCACAGGTGTGGCGCCTGGTGTCTCCTCTCCTTTGAATTCATGCTCCTTAGTTCCTGTTACATCACCCTTTGACAAAGACAAGTGCATTACACAAGAATTTGGAACCAATAAATCAGATTGAATAAAACTATCACTTTTCATAGATAATTCTGTTTTCTCTTCTAGTGATGTTTCTATCAATGCTTTCTTGCTAGGACAAACTACAGCAAAGTGTCCTCTTTTATGACATCTAGAACATGTCTGATCTTTAAAATCTTTAAATTTAGAAGACTTACCTTGGCTTGATGCCTCTTCTTTCTTTGGGTTTGAAATCTCATCATTCCTTGGACTTAAATCATGAACAACTTTTAAATCCAACAAGGACTTTGAGATCATGTCTTTCTTGACTTCAGGATCTGTCTTATCATCCTTGGACAAAGACAAGTGACTCATACCAGTGGGAGATGATTTATAAACACATTTATCAAGTATAGGACTTACCTTGGCCTTTTCTTGAAAAATCGGTTTGTCTGATTTTTCTTTGTGTCTGGCCAACGTGTCTTGGCTGACAAATTTCTTTCTCTCCATGGTCTTTGGGACCTCATAAGGTTGGGATTGATCATAGAAAACTGTGTGCCCCTGGTTTGGCCGGATCTGATCTTGATGGATCAAGCTTCTATGGCCTTGTTGTGGCACCACTCTCTTTGCCTCTTTGGACCCATGGCTTGAAAACCTCCTTGGGTACCTTTCTCTAATCTCTGGTGTTGGAAGTGAGGATACATACTTCCTGATCATGGCTTCTTTAAGATCTTCCCACGTTTTGATGGCCTCTCTTTGACTCTTCCATCTTGCACCATCTACACTTTTCCACCATTTGTATGCACTTCCGGTGAGTTGTTTGATGGCATGGCTCAGCTTTTCTTTCTTTGGCACGCCATGGTATGAAAACCAATCATCCATGGTTCTTTCCCATGAGAGATAGTCATCTGGCCAATTACTTCCTGAAAAAGAATAAATCTTAACTTCATTAACAGATTTAAAATCAAGATAAGAATGAGTTAAGTATTTATGAGTTGAAGAAGTATGGTGCTTGGTGATCCATGAAGGATCTGGTGGCTTGGGCTCAACATAGCCAGCATCTAGTGCATCTCCAAATCTTCTTTCTCCTTGCTGTGGTCGTTGGCCTTGTGCCTTGTTTCTTTTTTCCAGCTGAGAAATCTGATCTTGTACACCCTTCATAGCAGCCAATAGCTGTTTTTGAGAGGCCAATAAGGCTTGGCTTTGTGCTAATACTTCCATTTCTTCCTGCAAGTAATCACAAAGATCAAGTGAAGAATAGGGAATTTATGGTCGGATCAGAATAAGAACCAAAATGCAAGCTAATTAAAACTAAACCGAGAAAATATGCAATGTTGAACCGAAATGAAATAAATTATGCAAAATGATTTTTCTTTTGGTTTTCTTAATGCAAATCTCGAAATGGACAAGTAGAAATGGTATGAAACAATAACTAGGATGATTTCTTTTGGCTTTTGAATTTATGAATGCAAATGAAAAGGAATCAAATTCAAAACATAAATTTTTATGGGATTTTCTTTTATGGAAACTAATGAATGCAAACACTTTCTTTTGGGATTTTCTATTTTTTAAATGAATCAAACAAAACTTTTTCTTGTCTTTTTCGTGGCTTTAAAGTATGATGAACAGAAAGAACAAAAAATATGTAGAAACAAAACTTGAAACAAAAAGAAACAGTTTTTATGGATTTTCGGTTTATGAATGGAAAAACAAATGCAAGCAAGTATGAATGATTTTTTTTTTTTAAATGCAAATAACAAACTTATGAAACAAATATGGTATGCACGAAATTAATAAAATGTTATGCCCTTTTTTTTTTTAACTTTTCAATGCAAGAATAATATATGGAAATGCAGATTTTTTTTTTTTTAAATGCAAATAACAAACTTATGAAACAAATATGGTATGCACGAAATTAATAAAATGTTATGCCCTTTTTTTTTTTAACTTTTCAATGCAAGAATAATATATGGAAATGCAGATTTTTTTTTTTTTAAATGAATGCACAAAATCTAAAAATGGAAAGTGGAGCTGGGGAATGAATGCAAACACGTTTTTCTTTTCTTTTTGTGGATGAAATGAATCAAACTAGACAACAGGTCGTCTCCTATATCAACTCTTTATGGGTTTTCAATTTATGATGAACAAAGAACACAAAAATGCAAAAACAGTTTTTTTTTTTTTTTTATTTATAAATGGAAAAACAAATGCAAACAAGATGAATGATGCAAGGATAGAATGGACCTGATTCAGGAGCTTAAGCTCTGATACCAAATGTTGCAGGCTGGAAATCAGGGATGGCAAAATGGTTGATGGAAGCTTGATGGATCGACCAAAGATATGATCGGATGGGCGATAGGATGGAATGCAAGTTATGATCCTGAAAACAAATGCAAAAACAAATGAGATATGATTTCTAATATGATAAAACAAGATAAATAAAGATAGATAGGATGGAATTAGGCTGCTGGTCGTGTGACACTCTCAGCCTAATCAGTTGATGATTGAAGTGGATTGAGATGGTGCTTTGCTTGCTGGATGTGTATCACTCTCAAGCTTGGCAAACGAATTAGAATGGAAGGATGGGGGGTTGAGGACGCCACAAGACTCTATGGAAAGGAGCCTTGATAAGTCAAGGTGCTTTGGAGTTGCTTCACACAAGCTCAAAAGACTTAGAACAATAGTTTTAAGAAAACTAGAAAACTGAATAATTCTTATTACTTTCAAAATGGGGTCCCTTTACAATGAAACAAAGACTAGAGCTTTATAGGCTCGACCAAGGACTCTCTAACAGTCATAAAATGACATAAGGAAAGAAATAAAAGTCGAAATAATAAACTTGGAAGCAAAGGAATTGATGGCTCCTTGAAAACTAGCCGTTGGAGGCTTAATGATGAGAATCTTGGCCAAATGAATGTAGATGGTGTCCTCCTTGTATCTGGACGGTTTGAGGGGGTAAGTGAGCTTCCTGGGAATCTTATTAATGGTCTGGAAGGTGCTGATCTCGTCCTTGCCTTGATAGAAAAGAGCTGTTGGAGTTTGAATGCAAGAGACTCCAAATAAGGCAGTTTGGTGATAATGGGGATCTTCTTATTCCTATGTGGGCTGGTGCATGGGATGAAGTTGTAGAACTCTTTTGGCTCGTGTATAATGTCTCCTGGATGTCTTGGTTTTGTCTGGACGTCCTCTGGTCCTCCTGGTTGGATTGGAATTGCTTGGAAAGGATCAAACCGAAAGATTGTCCAATCTTTCCATAAATGGCTCCGGTTGGGTTTAAGTGATTCTCCATTGAACCAACTGATCTCCTGGGTTCTGGTGCAGCAAAGGACTTCTGGAATACCTCCTGATTGGTTAAGATGATCTCC
>CM028700.1:59831591-59836591 GCA_016771965.1 Brassica carinata | reverse complement strand
ATCTGATTTTTTGCATGCTTCATAAGGATGGTTAAAGCTATTTTCTGGTAAATTTTCATAATTTTCTTTTGCTTCTAACCATGTCTTTTGCATGCTACAAGGTTCGGAGTTTTGTTGTCTTCACGGATGTCTATAGCAACTTTTGATCAACACTTGACATCCTAAACTCATTGTTGACATATTTTTGATGTTTCCTTTCAGAAAACTTTCTTCAAAAATATTAATTTTTGAATTTTTGGCTTCTCGGGTGATTTTGGCTGTCCGTGGGTGATTTTCGCCACGACGTGGGTGATTTTCACCACGACGTGGGTGATTTTCGCCCACGAGGACTGTCCGTGGGTGATTTTCGCCTACGAGGACTGTCCGTCAGTACGCATATCAGCACGTTGACCCTTCCCGTGGACTATCCGGGTGATTTTGGCCCACGTTGACTGTCCGTCAGTACGCATATCAGCACGTTGGCCCTTCCCGTGGACTGTCCGGGTGATTTTCGCCCACGAGGACAGTACATCAGTACACATATCAGCACGTTGGCCCTGTCCGTGGACTATCCGTGGGTGATTTTCGCCCACGAGGACTGTCCGTGGGTGATTTTCGCCACGAGGACCGTCCGCCAGTACGCGATATCAGCACGCTGACCCTTCCCGTGGACTGTCCGGTGATTTTCGCCCACGAGGATTGTCCGTCAGTACGCATATCAGCACGTTGGCCCTTCCCGTGGACTATCCGTGGGTGATTTTCGCCCACGAGGACTGTCCGTGGGTGATTTTCGCCCACGAGGACTGTCCGTCAGTACACATATCAGCACGTTGGCCCTTCCCGTGGACTATCCGGGTGATTTTAGCCCACGATGACTGTCCGTCAGTACGCATATCAGCACGTTGGCCCTTCCCGTGGACTGTCCGGGTGATTTTCGCCCACGAGGACAGTACATCAGTACATATCAGCACGTTGGCCCTGTCCGTGGACTATCCGTGGGTGATTTTCGCCACGAGGACTGTCCGTGGTGATTTTCGCCACGGTGACTGTCCGTGGGTGATTTTCGCCACGAGGACTGTCCGCCAGTACGCGATATCAGCACGTTGGCCCATCCCGTGGACTGTCCGGGTGATTTTCGCCCACGATGACTATCCGTCAGTATGCATATCAGCACGTTGGCCCTTCCCGTGGACTATCCGTGGGAGATATTCGCCCACGAGGACTGTCCGTGGGTGATTTTCGCCCACGAGGACTGTCCGTCAGTACGCATATCAGCACGTTGGCCCTTCCCGTGGACTATCCGGTGATTTTAGCCCACGGCGACTGTCCGCCAGTACGCGATATCAGCACGCTGGCCCTTCCCGTGGACTGTCCGGTGATTTTCGCCACGAGGACAGTACATCAGTACACATATCAGCACGCTGGCCCTGTCCGCGGACTATCCGCGGTGATTTTCGCCACGCAGGACTGTCCGTGGTGATTTTCGCCACGAGGACTGTCCGTGGGTGATTTTCACCACGAGGACTGTCCGCCAGTACGCATATCAGCACGCTGGCCCATCCCGCGGACTGTCCGGTGATTTTCGCCACGATGACTATCCGCCAGTATGCATATCAGCACGCTGGCCCTTCCGTGGACTATCCGTGGAGATATTCGCCCACAGGACTGTCCGCGGGTGATTTTACCACGGGACTGTCCGCCAGTACGATATCAGCACGCTGGCCCTTCCCGCTGACTGTCCGGTGATTTTCGCCACCAGGACTGTCCGTGATTTTCGCCACCAGGACTGTCCGCCGTACGCATATCAGCACGCTGGCCCTTCCCGCGGACTGTCCGGTGATTTTCGCCACGATGACTATCCGCCAGTACGCATATCAGCACGCTGGCCCTTCCTGCGGACTATCCGTGGTGATTTTCGCCACGGTGACTGTCCGCGGGTGATTTTCGCCACGGGACTGTCCGCCAGTACGATATCAGCACGCTGGCCCTTCCCGTGGACTATCCGGTGATTTTGGCTGTCCGTGGTGATTTTCGCCACGGGACTGTCCGTGGGTGATTTTCGCCACGACGCGGGTGATTTTGGCTGTCCGTGGTGATTTTCGCCACGGGACCGTCCGCCAGACGCATATCAGCACGCTGGCCTCTTCCCGCGGACTATCCGGTGATTTTCGCCACAGGACTGTCCGCCGTACGCATATCAGCACGCTGGCTCTTCCCGTGGACTATCCGTGGTGATTTTCGCCACGCAGGACTGTCCGTGGGTGATTTTCGCCACGACTGTCCGTGGTGATTTTCGCCACGGGACTGTCCGTCAGTACGCATATCAGCACGTTGGCCCTTCCCGTGGACTGTCCGGGTGATTTTCGCCCACGAGGACAGTACATCAGTACACATATCAGCACGTTGGCCCTTCCCGTGGACTATCCGTGGGTGATTTTCGCCCACGAGGACTGTCCGTGGGTGATTTTCGCCCAGGACTGTCCGTGGGTGATTTTCGCCACGAGGACTGTCCGTCAGTACGCATATCAGCACGTTGGCCCTTCCCGTGGACTGTCCGGGTGATTTTCGCCCACGATGACTATCCGTCAGTATGCATATCAGCACGTTGGCCCTTCCCGTGGACTATCCGTGGGAGATATTCGCCCACGAGGACTGTCCGTGGGTGATTTTCGCCCACGAGGACTGTCCGTCAGTACGCATATCAGCACGTTGGCCCTTCCCGCGGACTGTCCGGTGATTTTCGCCCACGAGGACTGTCCGTCAGTACGCATATCAGCACGTTGGCCCTTCCCGTGGACTGTCCGGGTGATTTTCGCCACGGCGACTATCCGCCAGTACGCATATCAGCACGCTATTCTTCCCGTGGACTATCCGTGGGAGATATTCGCCCACGAGGACTGTCCGTGGGTGATTTTCGCCCACGAGGACTGTCCGTCAGTACGCATATCAGCACGTTGGCCCTTCCCGTGGACTATCCGTGGGTGATTTTCGCCACGGTGACCGTCCGCGGGTGATTTTCGCCACGGGACTGTCCGTGGGTGATTTTCGCCACGCAGGACCGTCCGCCAGACGCATATCAGCACGCTGGCCCTTCCCGCGGACTGTCCGGTGATTTTCGCCACGGGACCGTCCGCCAGTACGATATCAGCACGTTGGCCCTTCCCGCGGACTATCCGTGGGTGATTTTCGCCCACGAGGACTGTCCGTGGGTGATTTTCGCCTACGAGGACTGTCCGTGGGTGATTTTCGCCCAGGACTGTCCGCCAGTACGCGATATCAGCACGCTGGTTCTTCCCGCGGACTGTCCGTGATTTTCGCCACGGTGACTGTCCGCCAAGACGCATATCAGCACGCTGGTTCTTCCCGTGGACTATCCGTGGTGATTTTCGCCACGCAGGACTGTCCGCGGTGATTTTCGCCACGGGACTGTCCGCCAAGACGATATCAGCACGCTGGCCCTTCCCGTGGACTATCCGTGGTGATTTTCGCCACGGTGACCGTCCGCGGGTGATTTTCGCCACGGGACTGTCCGCGGGTGATTTTCGCCACAGGACCGTCCGCCAAGACGCATATCAGCACGCTGGCCCTTCCCGGACTGTCCGTGATTTTCGCCACGAGGACTGTCCGCCAGTACGATATCAGCACGCTGGCCCTTCCCGTGGACTATCCGTGGGTGATTTTCACCAGGACTGTCCGTGGGTGATTTTCGCCACGGGACTGTCCGTGGTGATTTTCGCCACGGGACTGTCCGCCAAGACGCATATCAGCACGCTGGCCCTTCCCGCGGACTGTCCGGTGATTTTCGCCACGGGACTGTCCGCCGTACGCATATCAGCACGCTGGCCCTTCCCGTGGACTATCCGCGGTGATTTTCGCCACGGTGACCGTCCGCGGGTGATTTTCGCCACGGTGACTGTCCGCGGGTGATTTTCGCCACGGTGACTGTCCGCCAGACGCATATCAGCACGCTGGCCCTTCCTGCGGACTATCCGTGGTGATTTTCGCCCACTAAGAATGTCCGTGGTGATTTTCGCCTACGAGGACTGTCCGTGGGTGATTTTCGCCCACGAGGACTGTCCGTCAGTACGCATATCAGCACGTTGGCCCTTCCCGTGGACTGTCCGTGATTTTCGCCCACGAGGACAGTCCATCAGTACACATATCGGCACGCTGGCCCTTCCCGCGGACTGTTCGGTGATTTTCGCCACGAGGACTGTCCGCCAGAGACAACTGTGTACTGATGGAAAGTCAACGGACTGTTTGGGTGATTTTTGCCCACGAGGACTGTCCGCTAGTACACATATCAGCATCGCTATTCTTCCCGCGGACTGTCTTTGGACAACTGACCCACGTTGACAGTCCATCAGTACACATATCGTGATTTTTGTCTGAGTGTACTGATAGCTTGAGAATTTTTCATAGACTAATGGTCCATGATGGTCTCAAGTTTTACTGATGCTGGCTCGATTAAATCCTTCCCGGCAGTAGTGGCTGATCATCCAACCAAGTGTTATCATTTTCCCTTATTTTTCCCGTGGTCTGATCGAGGCTGCCGCATCGAAGGGATGAATTATATCTGCCAGCTGCCATGATACCCGTGGACACAACTGTGAACGAAAGCTCTTTCGGGAGTTAATGCTCCCGTCAGGATGCTTTTGGCCGAGACTTGTGCACATGAGGGCTGCATTTCATCGGTCAATCTGAAATATTGGGGCGAGAGTGAATTTCACCAAGTAAAAATCTCGAACCTCTGACGACGTCTTCTTAGATACTTGAATTTTTTTGCGTTTTTTGGTGTTTAAAGTTTTGGGGAGGAACGTATGATTAGAAAGGGGGAGGGTCGAATCTTAGCGACAAAGGGCTGAATCTCAGTGGATCGTGGCAGCAAGGCCACTCTGCCACTTACAATACCCCGTCGCGTATTTAAGTCGTCTGCAAAGGATTCTACCCGCCGGTGGTAATTATAATTCGGCGGTCCGAACGGCGCTCACGAACGGACTTAGCCAACGACATCGCCTTTG
>CM028700.1:59814091-59819091 GCA_016771965.1 Brassica carinata | reverse complement strand
TTGGTGATATCCGAAGCTATGCGCATAATCCAACCGAAACTGGGCCGGTGACTAACGATAACCACGGAATCGGTAGGCACGAAATCAGCTAAGATACCGCCCACCGAGAGTGATGTTTCAACGCTCTCGGTCGCTCGCTTCCAGGTTACGACAATGATCCTTCCGCAGGTTCACCTACGGAAACCTTGTTACGACTTCTCCTTCCTCTAAATGATAAGGTTTAGTGGACTTTCGCGACGCCGCAGACGGCGAACCACCCACGCCGCTGATCCAACACTTCACCGGATCATTCAATCGGTAGGAGCGACGGGCGGTGTGTACAAAGGGCAGGACGAGTCAACGCGAGCTGATGACTCGCGCTACTAGGAATTCCTCGCTGAAGACCAACAATTGCAATGATCTATCCCCATCACGATGAAATTTCAAAGATTACCCGGCCTGTCGCCAAGGTGTGAACTCGCTGAATACATCAGTGTAGCTGCGGCGGCCCAGAACATCTAAGGGCATCACAGACCTGTTATTGCCTCAACTTCCTTGGCCTAAACGCCATAGTCCCTCTAAGAAGCCGCCGTGAAGGGATGCCTCCACGTAGCTAGTTAGCAGGCTGAGGTCTCGCTCGCTAACGGAATTAACCAGACAAATCGCTTCCACCAACTAAGAACGCCATGCACCACCACCCATAGAATCAAGAAAGAGCTCTGGTCCGTCAATCCTTACTATGTCTGACCTGGTAAGTTTCCTGTTGAGTCAAATTAAGCCGCAGGCTCCACTCCTGGTGGTGCCCTTCCACAATTCCTTTAAGTTTCAGCCTTGCACCATACCCCCGAACCCAAAAACTTTGATTTCTCATAAGGTGCCAGCGGAGTCCTAAAAGCAACATCCGCTGATCCCTGGTCGGCATCGTTTATGGTTGAGACTAGGACGGTATCTGATCGTCTTCGAGCCCCCAACTTTCGTTCTTGATTAATGAAAACATCCTTGGCAAATGCTTTCAGAGGTTCGGCTCCTTCATAAATCCAAGAATTTCACCTCTGACTATGAAATACTTAATGCCCCGACTGTCCCTGTTAATCATTACTCCGATCCTCGGTACAACACAATAGGATCGAAATCCTATGATGTTATCCCATGCTAATGTATACAGAGCGTAGGCTTGCTTTGAGCACTCTAATTTCTTCAAAGTAACAGCGCCGGAGGCACGACCCGGCCAGTTAAGGCCAGGTGCGTATCGCCGACAGAAGAGACAGGCCGACCGGTGCTCACCGGCGGGCGACCGGCGACCCATCCCAAGGTTCAACTACGAAGCTTTTAACTGCAACAACTTAAATATACGCTTATTGGAGCTGGAATTACCGCTGGCTGGCACCAGACTTGCCCTCCAATGGATCCTCGTTAAGGGATTTAGATTGTAATTATTCCAATTACCAGACTCAAGAGCCCGGTATTGTTATTTATTGTCACTACCTCCCCGCGGTCTGGATTGGTACCGCCGCTGCCTTCCTGGATGTGGTAGCCGCTTTCAGGCTCCTCTCCGAATCGAACCCTAACCTCCGTCACCCGCTACCACCATGGTAGGCCACTATCCTACCATCATCGAAAGTTGATAGGGCAGAAATTTGAATGATGCGTCGCCAGCACTAAGGCCATATCCGCCGAGTTATCATGAATCATCAGAGCAACGGCAGAGTCTCACACCTTTTATCTAATAAATGCATCCCTTCCGAAGTCGGGTTTGTTGCACGATAATTTTAGAATTACTACGTTATCCGAGTAGTAGTTACCATCAAACAAACTATAATCGATTTAATGAGCCACTTCTAGCTTCACGCCCAAATTGCTCATACTTACACATGCATGGCTTAATCTTTGAGACAAGCATATGACTACTGGCAGGATCAACCAGGTAGCATTCATAAATCACGCAAGCCCTGGTCATGTTCCCGCAAACACATGGAAAGAGGGAACAGACGAAGACTTGGCCGCCATCTTTGTCCGAGACAAACGTGCTTATGACAGAATTTCTTCGAAATGCCATAATCTTCCGCAAACCAGATCCCAGCAAACAGCTTCTTCACCTTTGGCTTAACAATGCATAAATTATGCAAAGACGCAGGATCATAAGTGCCGGCTTATGTGTTCACGACTCCCAATGAAGGAGATGCCAGAACAACATTTTAAGCAAAGCTTAACAATTCCTTCTAGATAGGTAATGCAACACAGGCCCCTGATCAGTTCAACAAGCATAACTATGCTAGTGAAGAAACTGAAGGATAGTTGGTCGTAGTTGCGCGCGAAAGCACGTGAGCCTCAAACACTAGCTATCCAATCACCACTATACGCCAAGACGCTCAATTGCCCCGCTAACATCAATCTCTTCCAACCACTCTCGAGATGTAATCAAAAGAGCAGCTGGAAGACGGATGAAACCAGGCGACCACACAAGCGCCAAAATTTGATTTTAGGGGCAAAATGGTCCACCGAAAAGCTGCCGGAAAAGTCGCCGGAAAAGTCGCCGAGACAGTCCCGCCATCGGACCTCAACCCAAGCATCATCGTGCTGCACCAAGCACGCGGACATTACCCACACCCATTCGACTCCTTATCCTCATGGTATGCAGGAGTGCCTACCCTTATATAGACAAACACTTTTTCAGATGTCACCAGACATTGGTTGTGTCTCTGAGTATTTTAATGTAAAAAAATACTCTGAATTTGAATTGATTTTGCATGCTTCATAAGGATGGTTAAAGCTATTTTCTGGTAAATTTTCATAATTTCGCTTCTAACCATGTCTTTGCATGCTAAAGGTTCGAGTTTTGTTGTCTTCACGGATGTCTATAGCAACTTTTGATCAACACTTGACATCCTAAACTCATTGTTGACATATTGATGTTTCCTTTCAGGAAACTCTCTTCAAAAATAAATTTTGAATTTTGGCTTCGGTGATTTTGCAATGACGCAGGATTTTCGCCACGACGCAGGATTTTCGCCACGACGGTGATTTTCACCACGGGCTATTTTCGCCGATCAGGACTTCCGCGTAAGATTTCACCACGCGACTGTCCACAAGTATACAGCACGCAACTTCCCCTTCATCCGCATTTCCGGTGGCCCACGCATGACCGCCCGCCAGACGATATCAGCACGCTGGCTTTCCGCGACTGTCCGGATTTCGCCCACGCAGGACAGTACATCAGCTATACATATCAGCACGTTACCTTCCGTGGACTATCCGCAGTGATTTTCACAGGACGTCCGTGGGTGATTTTCACGCAGGACTCGTCCGTGGGTGATTTTCGCCACGAGGACCGTCCGCCGTAAGACGCGATATCAGCACGCTGACCCTTCCCTGGCACTGTCCTCGCGATTTTCGCCCACGGACTGTCCGCACAAGACGCATATCAGCACGCTGGGTTCTTCCCGGACTATCCGTGGGTGATTTTCGCCACGCAGGACCGTCCGTGGGTGATTTTCTTCACGAGGACTGTCCGCCAAGCACGCATATCAGCACGCTGGCCCTTCCCATGGACTGTCCGAAGGGGATTTGCCCACGCAGGAGAGGACATCAGCACGATACAGCACGCTGCCCCTTCCCTGGACTATCCGCGGGTGATTTCGCCCATCGGGACTCCGTCCACAAGACGATATCAAAGCACGCTGGCCCTACCGTGGACTGTCCGGATTTTCGCCACGAGGACAGTACATCAGTACACATATCAGCACGCTGGCCCTTCCCGCGGACTATCCGTGGTGGATGGCCCACGAGGGACCGGTCCCAGTGATTTTACCACGCAGGACTGTCCACAAGACGATATCAGCACGCTGACCCTTCCCCTGGACTGTCCGTGATTTTACCACAGGACTGTCCGCCAGTACGATATATAGCACGCTGGCCCTTCCCGGACTATCCGCGGGTGATTTCGCTCACGTAGGACTGTCCGTGGTGATTTTCGCCCACGGAGGACCGTCCGGTGATTTTCGCCACCACGACCGTCCCGCCAAGACGCATATCAGCACGCTGGCCCTTCCCGTGGACTGTCCGGTGATTTTGCCCACGAGAGAGAGGACATCAGTACACATATCAGCACGCTGGCCCTTCCCGCGGACTATCCAGGATTTTTCCACGAGGACTGTCCGTGGGTGATTTTGCCTACGCAGGACCGTCCGCGGGTGATTTTCGCCACGAGGACTGTCCGCCTCGACGATATCAGCACGCTGACCCTTCCCTGGACTGTCCGGGTGCTATTCGCCCACGTAGGACGTCCGCCAGTACGCATATCAGCACGCTGGCCCTTCCCGTGGACTGTCCGGTGATTACCACGAGGACAGTACATCAGTATACATATCAGCACGCTGGCCCTTCCCGTGGACTATCCGTGGGTGATTTTGCCACGAGGACCGTCCGCAAGTGATTTACCAATGCAGGGACTGTCCGGCCAGTAGTATATCAGCACGCTGACTCTTTCCCGCGGACTGTCCGCGTTTTCCACGGAGACAGTACATCAGCACACATATCGCACGCTGGCCCTTCCCGCGGACTGTTGGGTGATTTTCGCCACGAGGTGACCGTCCGCCGTAGACAACTGTAGTACTGATGGACAGTCAACGGGACTGTTTGGGTGATTACCACGAGGACCGTCCGCTAGTACACATATCAGCACGCGGTTCTTCCGGACCGCGGACAATCAACCTATCGTTGACAGTCCATCAGTAACATATCGCGTGATTTTGTCCGAGTGTACCGATTGCTTGAGAATTTTTCATAGACTGATGGTCCATGATGGTTCTGTTTATCGATGCTGGCTCGATTAAATCCTTCCCGCAGTAGAGTGGCTGATCATCCAACCAAGTGTTATCATTTTCCTATTTTTTCCGTCTGATCGAGCCGCTGCCCAGGGATGAATTATATCGCCAGCTGCCATGATACCCGTGGACACAACTGTGAACGAAAGCTCTTTCTGAGTTAATGCCCCCAGATGCTTTTGGCCGAGACTTGTGCAC